>JAREIK010011390.1:0-29815 GCA_029783825.1 Sapria himalayana | reverse complement strand
ATATAGAAAATATTAATTACCAAATAAATTATTAGTGAGACAATCTAATTTAAATAATTTATTTTCATCAAAAAAAATATATATCCTTATAAAAAGAGGCAAATTTTAAAAACAAAAATTTATTATTTAGTAATATATTTTATTTTTATTTTGAATCATTTATATTTTGCAATTATATTTTAATTTATATCATTCTTATTAATATTAGTTTATTAATTTTTACTGATCATTATTATAATATCTATTAATAAAATTATTATATTGAGTTTACATTATATATAATTATTAAGATTATTATTACTGAATATTATATTTGCATTTAAAAAAAATTTAAAAATTATTATAATTTCAAAGGTTATAACCTTCAAAAATTAAATAAAATCAAAAAATTAAATTTTTTATTTTTTCATTCTTTAAATAAAAACTATAAATCACTAAAGGCCTAAACACTTAAATCACTAAACCCCAAAATGCCTAAATACTTAAACCATTAAACTAGTATATCCTAAATAATAAATAATAAATCTCTATTTTATTTGTATTCATAATAATTTATAATATTCATTTTAATTATTTATTATTTTATTTTTATAAAATTATAAATAAAAAATTAATAATAAGGAAGACGAATATAATTTAAATAATTTACTTTTAATAACAAAAAATATAAACTTATAAAAAGAAACAAAACATCAAAAAAAGTATTATTTTGTATTATATTTTACTTTGATTTTGAATAAATTTACGTTATGCAAATATATTTAAAATAATATCTATCTTATTAATAATAGGTTATTACTTTATTTTTTTGATCATTAATATATAATATATTTCAATATAATTGTTTATATTGAATTTACATGATATATAATTATTAATATTATCATAACTAAATATAGTATTCACATATAAAAAAAATTTAAAAATTGTTATATTTTCAAAGTTTATAACCTTCAAAAATGAGAAAAAATAACAAAAAATTTTTTTTCGTTATATCTATGTTTAAATAAAACTTATAAACCATTAAATGCCTAAATACATAAATATCTAAACTCCTAAACCCCGAAGCCCCTAAATACTTAAACCTTTAAACTCGTAAATCTTAAATATAATTTAAATAATTTATAGAAATATTAATTACAAAATAAATTATAAGTGATACAAATAAAATTTAAATAATATATTTTTTCATCATAAAAACATATAACCTTATAAAATGATTCAAAAACTAAAAAAAAAATTATTATTTAGTAATAAATTTTACTTTTTTTTTGAATCATTTTAAGTTTTTTAATTATATTTTAATTTATATCTATCATATAAATAATAGTTTATTAATTTATTTTTTGATTATAGATATAATATCTATCAATAAAATTGTTTATATTTAGTTTATCTTATATATAGTTATAATATTTATTATTACTAAATATTGTATTCACATTTTTAAAAAATTTAAAAATTATTATATTTTCAAATGTTATAACCTTTTAAAATTTGAAAAAATATCAAAAATACATTTTTTATTATTTCATTGTTTGAATAAAACCTATAAATCATTAAATGTCTAAATACTTAAATCAATAACTACTAAATCTCGAAAACCCTAAATAGATAAAATTTTTAAACATGTATATTTTAAATAATAAATAATAAATCTCATTTTTATTTTTTTATTTATTTTTTTATATATTCATTTTAGTTATTTATTTGTTTATTTTTATATAAATATTAATTACAAAAGAATTTATAAGTTATACAAATATAATTTATATAAATTAGTTTTCCACTAAAAATTATAGATAAACTTAATAAAAGAAGAAAAAAATTAAAAACAAAAAAATATTATATAGTAATATATTTTACTTTGATTTTGAATCATTTTAGGTTTTATAATTATATTTTAATTAATATCTAACTTATTAATAATAGATTATTAATTTATTTTTTGATCATTATTAGAATATTTATCAATAAAAATGTTTATATTGAATTTATATGATATATAAATTTAATAATTCTTATAACTAAATATTGTATTCACTTTTGAAGAAAGTTTAAAAATTTTTATATTTTCAAAGATTATAACCTTTGAACTTGTGAAAAACTAAAAAAAATATGTTTTTTTTGTTATTTCATTGTTTAAATATAACCTATAAATCACTAAATGCCTAACCACTTAAATCACAAAACTACAAAATCCAAATACCCCTATATAGATAATCCTTTAAACTGGTATACCATAAATAATAATTAATAAATCTCATTTTTATTTGTTTTCATTATAATTTAAAAAATTCATTTTCATTGTTAAGTCTTTTATTTATATATATATATTAATTATAAAATAAATAATGAGTTAAAAATATAATTTATAAAAATTATTTTTCATCATAAAATAAATAAGCTTATAAAAATGAATAAAAATTTAAAAACAAATAATTCTTATTAAGTAATATATTTTGCTTTGCTTTTGAATCATTTTTGGTTTTGATATTATATTTTAAGGAATATCAATCTTATTCTTAATTGATTTTTAATTTATTTTTTAATAATTATTAGAATATCTTTGAATAAAATTTTTTATATTGAATTTATCTGATATATAATTATTATGATTATTATAAATAAATATTGTATTCACTTTTGAAAAAAATTTAAAAATTAATATATTTTCAAAGGTTTTAATCTTAAAAAATGAGAAAGAATACAAAAAATAAATTTTTGTTATTTCATTTTAAAATAAAACCTATATACCACTAAATGTTTACTTACTTAAATCAGTAGCTCATAAACCCCGAAACCCCTAAATAAATAACCCTTATAACAGCTGTATACTACTTAATAAATAATAAATCTCATTTTTATTTCTATTTATTATTATTTTAATTATTTATTTTAATTATTTATTTTAATTATTTATTTTAATTATTTATTTTTTAATTTTTAGAAAAATTAATTACAAAATATATTTCGAGTGAGACAGATATTATTTAAATAATTTATTTTTAATCATAAAAAAATATAAGCTTATAAAAAGATGGAAAATTTTAAAAATTAAAATTATTATTTAGTAATATATTTTTCTTTGATTTTGAATCATTTTGTGTTATGTAAATATATTTTAATTAATTATTATATTATTAATAATAGTTTATTAATTTAATTTTTGATCATTATTATAATATATATCATTAAAATTATATATAATGAATTTATGTGATATATAATTAATAAGATTAATATAATTATATATTGTATTCACATTTCAAAAGATTTTAAAAATTATTTTATTTTTAAAGGTTATAACCTTTGAAAATGTAAAAAAAATCAAAAAAAAATCATATTTTTATTATATAAATAAAACCTATATACCACTAAATGCCTAAAAACAAAAATTGCTAAACTCCTAAATACAAAACCCGTAAATAATCGATCAATTAAACCATATACCATATGTAATTGTTGGGCAATTGTGCTTCCGCGGTAGTGAGATTGAGATACAGAAACACAGAAACAACTGAAAACAAACAATATATATATCCGAAATCAGCAACCATACATGATAGAATCAAAAAATGAGAAATAAACACCGAAAATAACATGGTTCGCTAGTCCCTCAGTATGACTAGCTAAATCCACCAGAAAATGCTTATGCGTTATAGATTAAAGCAATAGAAATGTCTTACAATATGTAGCACACAGAAAAGTCATGATAAATCACACAAAGAGAAGAGAGAGAGATGATTTACAGTTCCACGCGTCCAAAAACAGCCACTCGAAAATAAAATTACAAAACATTTTATATTAAAATTTCTCTCGGTTCATTTTAACGGAGTAGGTTGAATAATGAAAGGGTTCAGGCTTTGCTCCAATTTTGGCCCACTGTCCAGTCTGTGAGACCTCCGTTATTGTGCTACTGCTGCATCCCCGGCCTCTTAATATTTCATTTCCCTCACTTACATGAAAATATTAAAAAAGAAAAAATATTTGGTTATACAAACAGATTATAAAAAAATAAATTACATATACAACAATAATAAATCTAAAATCTCATTTTAATTTGTATTCATTATAATTTTAAATATTCATTTTAAATATTTATTAGTTTATTTTTTATATAAATATTATTTACAAAATAAATAATTAGTCAGACAAATATAATATTAATAATTTACTTTTAATAAAAAAAATATAATCTTATAAAAAGAAGTTAAAATTTAAAAACAAAAAATTATTTTTTAGTAATAAATTGTAAATTGATTATGAATCATTTTAGTTTTGTAATTATATTCTAATTTATATCTATCATATTAATAATAGTTTATTAATTTATTTTTTGATAATTGATATCATATCTATCAATAAAATTATTTATAATTAGTTTATATTATATATAATTATAATGATTATTATTACTAAATATTTTATTCACATTTTAAAAAAATTTTAAAATTATTATATTTTCAAATGTTATAACCTTTGAAAATGTGAAAAAATAAAAAAAATAATTTTTTTGTTATTTCATTATTTAAATAAATCCTATAAACCACTAAATGCCTAAATACTTATATCAATAACTCCTAAATCTCAACAACCCTAAATAGATAATCATTTTAAACCGGTATACCCTAAATAATAAATAATAAATCTCAATATTATTTTTTCATTATAATTGAAAATATTCATTTTAATTATTTATTAGTTTATTTTTATATAATTAATAATTACAGAATAAATTGAGTTAGACAAATATAATTTATATAATTATTTTTCATCAAAAAAATATAGATAAGCTTTTGAAAAGAAAAAAAATTCAAAACAAAAATTATTATATAGTAATATATTTTACTTTATTTATGAATCATTTTAGGTTTTGTAATTATATTTAAATTGATATCTATCTTATTAATAATAGATTAATAATTTACTCTTTGATCATTATTAGAATATTAATCAATAAAAATATTTATATTGAATTTATATGATATATAAATATAATGATTATTATAAGTAAATATAGTATTCACTTTTGAAAAAAATTTAAAAATTATTATATTTTCAAATGTTATAACCTTTGAAAATATCAAAAAATAAAAAAAATAATTTTTTTGATATTTTTTTAAATAACACCTATAAACTACTAAATGCATACATAATTAAATCAGTAAACTCCTAAACCACATAATGCCAAAATACATAAACCATTAAACATCTATATACTACTTAATAATTAATAAATCTAATTTTTAATTCTATTAATTATAATTTTAAATATTTATTTTAATTATTTATTATTTTATTTTTATAGAAATATTTATTACAAAATAAATTATGAGTGCGACAAATATAATTTAAGAAATATATATGCATATAAAAGAAGTAAAAATTTAAAAATTAAAAATTATTATCCATAAATATATTTTACTATAATTTTGAATCAGTTTGGCTTTTGTAATTAATTTTTAATTAATATCTGTCGTAATATCAATAGTTTATAAATTTAATTTTTATCATTATTATAATATATATCAATAAAATTGTTTATTGAATTTATATGATATATAATTATTAATATTATTATAACTAAGTATTGTATTTACATTTCAAAAAATTTTAAATATCATTATATTTTCAAAGGTTATAACCTATGAAAATAAGAAAAAATTATTGCAAATTTTTTTGATATTTTATTTTTTTAAATAAAATGTATAAACCACTAAATGCCAAAAACATAAATTGCTAAAATCCTAAATGTAATAATAAATCATTAAACTGTTGATATTAATTACTTCAAACTGTATAATAAATCCTAAATGTATTAATTGTTTTGATATTTTCAAAAACCTCTAAATACTTAAACCATTAAACTAGTATACAGTAATAATAAATCTTAAATCTCATTTTAAATTTTATTCAGTATAATTTTAAATTTTTATTTTTATTATTTATTAGTTTATTTTTATAGAAATATTAATTACAAAATAAATAATTAGTGAGACAGAACTAATTTAATTTAAAATAGTATTTCTAAATAATAAAAAATAAATCTCATTTTTTTTCATTATAATTTTAAATATTCATTTTAATTATATATTTGTTTATTTATATATAAATATTAATTACAAAATAAATTTAGCTAGAAAAAATAATTTATATAAATTATTTTTCATCAAAAAATTATAGATAAACTTTCTAACAGAAAAAAAATTTTCAAAACAAAAAATTATTATATAGTAATATATTTTTCTTTGCTTCTGAATCATTTTATGTTTTGTAATTATATTTTAATTAATATCTACCTTATTAATAATATATTATTAATTTATTTTTTGATCATTATTAGAATATTTATCGATAAAATTGTATATATTGAATTTACATTATATATATTTATACTAATTATTATAACTAAATATTATATTTAGATTTGAAAATAATTTAAAAATTATTATATTTTTAAAGGTAATCATCTTTGAAAATGAGATAAAATCACAAAAATAAATTTTTTTGTTATTTTATTGTTTATATAAAACCTATAAACTACTAAATGCCTAAATGCTAAAATCATTAAACTCCTAAACCCCAAAACCCTTAAATACTTAAACATTTAAACCATCTTTAAAGGTTTAAGTATTTATAAATAATATATAAATATCTATCAATAAATAATAGTTTATTAAATGATTTTTTGATCATTATTATATTTATATTTATATTTAGTTTATTAATATCTATCAATAAAATTGTTTATTTTTAATTTACATGATACATAATTATTAAGTTTATTATAACTAAATATTATAACCATCTCACACACACAATCTTGTTTGTTCTCTATGTAGCATGCAATGAGAGCAACTGAACCAATGAGTATCTCTATGTGGGGCCCACTATGCATTTTGTAAATACACATTAGGCGATGCTGCACTCCCGGGAGCAAAAGACCCATCTTTATAGCATTTTGTAATTTTACTTGTATTCTTGCTTGGTTGTACGCGTAGATAATTAGACTATGAGATGGACCTCATCACACATGCACACTGATGCATGCATATTTTTTTATATTTTGTCGGTGCAACATACAGCCACTTCTTGGATCTCGAGGAGGAAGCATTCTAACCCAAGAGATACTCTTTTGAGGATCATTGGAGCAAAAGAATGTGAAATTCAGAAGTCAGAATGAATTGAAAATGTGATGTAGATATGGACTTGTGGATTTATGGGTATTCAGTTTTACATGTATTCCATTGCATAGCAATGACATATGTAAATGCTTTATGTTGCATGTCACACACATGCACGATCTTATATTTGCATAGTTTTAATATGGTGCATCATTCAGGTTCCTCAAAAAGGCTTGGACAAATACGAATGGAAAGGACACAGTTCACATAATGACTCAATGCCAATTCTGAAGTCCGGGAATACCGGGTGAATTTAGTTGTATTCGTACGCTTGGAATTATTAGGCATTATGTTTTTTTTATGTATTATATGCATAGAATCATTAAGGTGCATAGGATTTGGTGGGCTGGCCTAAATTAGTCAGCTCTTTAGTCTCTTGTAAGTTGTGTGCCTAAATGATAAATAAAGTGTGTATTTTCCAATAAAAAACAAAAAAAACCAAAAAACCTAAATTTTAAATCCTGAACCTTAAACCATAAACTATAACCCTAACCCATAAACCCTAAATCTTAAATCTCATGTTTTGCACTTTTATAATCAAATGACTAAGTGTTAAATTTAAATTGAAATTCACAAATTTTAGGTATGTCAAAAATTTATCTTTTTGTATATATAACACAAAGTCACGACTCAAGGGGTGAGTTATGGATTCAATCTATTTCTTGCTTTAGATTATTGTAGCATTAGCAATGGTCATGATTGTATATTTTTTCTCTAGGACACATAATCATATCGATGAGAAAATGCCATAACTTGTGTCTCTCAGTTGAACATATTGTTATGACACTAAGAATGATCATGAATACCTATTTAATCACTATAATACTGGGTCACAGTATTGGATATGACCATTGCTTGTGTATTTTATCTTTATATTGAAAAGACATTGCACTAGGAATGATTGTAACTTTGGACAATCATCAAGAGCAAAAGGCATTACCCTAGAAATAGTTAAAGCTCGAGTACTACTCTTTATAACTTTTTATAGCTATAATTATTGGGATTGGAAATATCACTATGGCTTTTTTCTTTGATTTGTGACCTCAAGTGTCAATATGCAAGTCTAATATTTTGAGCATTGATTAAAACCTTTTATACATTTGAATATGATTCATTTACACCTTTTTGGGTATTGTGAGCTTGTATGCATAACTCATTTAATATAAAAAGAAAGAAATGATACTTTACATATCCATGAGGATATAAAAAAGGGGCTTAGACATGCCAATAAAATAAATTTTTTGATTCTTGATTGAAAGAGAGCCCATACTTCTTGCCCTGCTCAAACCGCCATGGGGCTAGTTTTTTCTAATAGACTACAAGTTCGTTATTTTATTAGATGTGAACTATGTTTTAAAAAAATTGCTTTGAGTGTGTGCATGAGAGATATTTTAGAAGAAATTATATAATCAATATAAATAGCATCCTCAACAACTAGCTATTTCAACACATAGGGATACAACTTTGGTATAGTTTGTTAGCGTACATGAGTCAAATACCTTTGATAGCCCAATGATTCAACGTCAAATATGGTGAGACATAATAGAGATAAAGTAAAATCTTCTATTATTTTGGTTAGAGCTTTAGCTATCATTCTAGAGTTGAGAGAGGACCAAAATAAATTATTTTAATTATTTAGTATAATTTAAATTTTTATTTTATTTATTTATCAGTTTATTTATATAGAAAAATTAATTACAAAATAAATTATTAGTGAGACGGATCTAATTTAAATTAAACCACTATATCCTAAATAATAAAGAATAAATCTCATTTTTTTCATTTTAATTTTAAATATTCAAATTTAATTATTTATTTGTTTTTTTATATAAATATTAATTACAAAATAAAGTATGAATTACACAAATATAATTTATATATATTATATTTCATCAAAAATAATATAGATAAGCTTTTTAAAAGAAAAAAAAAATTCAAAACAAAAAATTATTATACAGTACTATATTTTTCTTTGCTTCTGAATCATTTTAGGTTTTATAAATATATTTTAATTGATATCTATTTTATTAATAATAGATTATTAAGTTATTTTGTCATCATTATTAGAATATTTATCAATAAAAATGTTTATATTGAATTTATATGATATATAAATAAAATGATTATTATTACTAAATATTGTATTCACTTTTGAAAAAAATTTTAAAATTATCACATTTTCAAAGGTTATAACCTTTGAAAATGTGAAAAAATAAAAAAAATAAATTTTTTGGTATTTCATTTTTTAAATAAAAACTATAGATCATTAAATGCTTACTTACTTAAATCATTAAGCTCATAAATCCCAAAACCCCTAAATACATAAACCTTTTAACAGCTACAACTACATAATAAATAATAAATCTCATTTTTATTTCTATTTATTATAATTTTAAATATTAATTTTAATTATTTATAGATTAATTTTTTAGAAAAATTAATTACAAAATTAATTTCGAGTGAGACTGATATAATTTAAAAAATTTATTTTAATAAAAAAAATTTAAGCTTATAAAAAGAAGGAAAATTTTAAAAATTAAATATTATTATTTAGTAATATATTTTGATTTGATTTTAAATCATTTTCTGTTATGTAAATATATTTTAATTAATATTTATATTTTTAATAATAGTTTATTAATTTAATTTTTGATAATTATTATAATATCTATCATTAAAATTATTTATATTGAGTTTATATGATATATAATAGTAAGATTAATATAATTATACATGCTATTCACATTTCAAAAAATTTTAAAAATTATTTTATTTATAAAGGTTATAACCTTTGAAAATCAGAAAAAATTTAAAAAAGAATTTTATTTTTATTATATAGATACAACCTATAAACCACTAAATTATAATGAATATTTAAAATTATAATAAAAAAAATGAGATTTCTTATTAATTTTTTAGGGTATACTGATTTAATTTAAATTATATCTATCTCACTAATAATTTATTTTGTAATTAATATTTCTATAAAAATAAACTGATAAATAATTAAAATAAAAATTTAAAATTATACTAAATAAAAATTAAAATGAGATTTAAGATTTATTATTAATGTATACCAGTTTAATAGTTTAAGTATTTAGAGGTTTTGTCGTATTGGTGTTTAGCGATTCATGTTTTTAGGCATTTAGTGGTTTATAGGTTTTATTCAAAGAATAAAATAACAAAAAAAAATTTGTAATTTTTTGTCATTTTCATAGGTTCTAACCTTTGAAAATATAATAATATTTAAAATTTTTTGAAATGTGAATACAATATTTAGTTATAATAATTTTATAATTATATATCATATAAATTCAATATAAAAAATTTTATTGATAGATATTATAATAATGATCAAAAATTAAATTAAAAAACTATTAATAATAAGATAGATATTAATTAAAAAATATTTACAAAACCCAAATTGATTTTAAATTAAAGTAAAAAATATTATTGGATAATAATTTTTAATTTTTAAATTTATACTTCTTTTATAAGCGTATATATTTTTTTTTATTAAAAATAAATTATTTAAATTATATTTGTCGCACGCATATTTATTTTGAAATAAAAATTTATATAAAAATAAACTAATAAATAATTAAAATGAATATATAAAATTATAATAAATTAAAATAAAAATTAGATTTCTTAATTATTAAGTAGTATATAGTAGTTTAATGATTTATGTATTTAGGCATTACTGGCTTTAGGAGTTTACTGATTTAACTGTGTATGCATTTAGTGGTTTATAAATTTTATTTAAAAATTAAAATAACAAAATATTTATTTGTATTTTTTCATTTATATTTTCAAAGGTTATAACCTTTGAAAATATAATAATTTTTAAATATTTTTTAAATGTGAATTCAATATTTAGTTATAATAATCATTATATTTATATATCATATAAATTCAATATAAATAATATTATTGATAAATATTCTAATAATGATCAAAAAATAAATTAATAATCTATTATTAATAAGATAGATATCAATTAAAATATAATTACAAAACATATAATGATTCAGAAGCAAAGCAAATTATATGAAAATGATTTATTAACAATGAATAAATCATTTGCCTCGATAACTAAGGAGCCCGCACAATACTCGCGCACTTTTGGAGCAAAAAACGGGAACCCTGTTATTGTTTTTTCAGCCGACGAGTTACAGAAGTTCAAGGAGCCTTATCAATACATGCTTATCGGAAAATTCTCCCACGGCAGGCCTCGCCCGAGCGATATACAACAGTTCTTATCCTCTCTGAAGCTCATGGGAAGGGTAAAGCTGGCCGAATATGATGCGAAACATGTGTTTATTCAGTGCTTTTCAGTTGATGATTACTATCGCATATGGCACCGTGGAGCATGGCAAGTAAGTGGTTTCCTCATGAGCGTGCTGAAATGGACGAAGGACTTCAGTCCAAAGGTGGAGGCGCCAGTTGCTCCGGTTTGGTTTTCTTTGCCGAACCTTCCTATATACATGTTTAATGCTAATCCTCTCTATGCGATATCCTCTTGTTTGGGCAAACCTTTGCTTCGGGATGAGGCCACTGTGACATTAACTCGGCCTAGTAAGGCTCGAGTATGTGTAGAGTGTAATCTCCTTACTCCTCTGCCTAATGAAATTTGGATAGGAGAGGGAGAAGATGGGCAGAACAATGGCTATTGGCAAATTGTCATACCCAAAAACATGCCCTCATATTGTTTAATCTGTAATAGGCTTGGGCACGATAAATCTGAATGTAAAATAGGTAGAGAGCCGCCAGGAAAGGTGAAAGGGCAAGTAGCTGCAATAAGAAAAGTAGAAACATGGATAAGGAAGGTGGATGTGGCCCCGAAACCTCTAGGTTTAGGGGATGAAGAAGAGGTGTGTAGGAGAGAGAATGAGAGTTTTTTCTTGGAGGAGAAGGGAGATGGAAGCATTAGGGAGGTAAGCATAGAGGGTAGTAATGAAGAGAATAAGGAAGAGAGATGGGAGGTGGTGAAATTTAGAAGAAAAAGTGCTAGGAAAAATAAACATAGAAGGGTGTTAAAGGAAAAAATAGAAGATTATAGCTGGATAGAGGAGGATCTCCTAGACTTTCCGGATGAAGATTCGGAGGTGTTTAGTTGTCCTCAATTAGGTATAGAAGAAGTTAAGAAAGAAAGTTATTTTGGAGAAGCGAAGGATGATTTAGAAATGTACGATAAAATTGGTGAAAATTTAAATAAATTTCAATCTATGGAAGCCATAAAGAGAATGGCTATGCAACTCGGTAAACTAGAAAAATATAATGTATTATCTCAATCTATTCCTCCCAAGAGTGCGAGAAATATGAGGAAAGATAAAAAATATGATTCAAAATGCATAACTAGATTACAATCCAAAATAGGTTTTAATGGATAGATATATGTATTGGAATATTAGAGGGGTGGCAAATAACCCTTAGATAAATAGGCTTAAAAACCTGGTTAAAACATATAAAATTGCTTTAGTAGCTATTGCAGAACCTATGACACAGCAGGATCAAATAATAAAATATAGTAGAATATTAGGGTTTAATAATTCATTTTCTAATTTAAATAGTAAACTCTGGTTAATGTGGCATAATAATCTAGACATTGAAATATTAAAAGACACAGAACAAATAATACACTTTAAAATGAATAAAAACACAGATGATATAATATCGGTGGTATATGCTAAAAATGATAAAAAAGCTAGGTTGGTTTTATGGGAGGAAATGCGGGATATAGCATCAAAAAATACTCCTTGGTTAATAGGAGAGATTTTAATGTAATTAGAAGTTCTTTAGAGAAGAAGGGAGGAAAAACTCCTGAACACAATAGCAATGTCTCAATTTAATGAGGAGATCTCTAAATCAAGTCTTATGGAGATAGCTTATACGGGCTCAAATTACACCTGGTGTAACAACTGGAGTAAAAGAAGGGCAATTTGGGCCAGACTGGATAGGGTAATGTGTAATGCTAAGTGGGCAGCCTCGCACGGGTCTACATCAGTCAGGCATTTAAGCAGAACCTGTTCAGATCATTCTCCACTTCTTATAACTATTCATCATAATAAAAGGAGCATAGGAAGCTTTAAATTTCAAAATATGTGGGGAAAGCATCCTGAATTTGAAAAATTGGTGAAAGAATCTTGGTCAGAACCAGCACAGGGTAAACCGATGCAGGTTCTAATGTTCAAGTTAAATAGACTTAAAAAACATTTAAAATCATGGAATAAGGAAGTTTTTGGAAATATAAATCTGAAAATAAAACAAGCAGAAGAGAAGGTAGAAAAATTAGAAATTGAATATGATAATAAAAATGATGATAAGATTAGACAAGAATTAAATAAGGCTAAAGCTGAATTAAGCTTAAAATTACATATGGAGGAGGTATATTGGAAACAACGAGCAAAAATTAAATGGCTAAAAGAAGGCGATCGAAACACTAAATTCTTTCATAATATGAGTAAAATAAAAACTCAGAAAAATAGAATTAAAGCTATAAAAAACACGGAAGGAAAATGGATAGAAGAAGACAAGCAAATTGGAACTCTCTTTGAGGATTTTTTTAAATCACACTTATGTGGGCATGTGTCTCACGAAGGGAACTCCTTAATACAGGAGATCAGGGCTTCTATTACACAAGATCAGAATCAAATGATTGGAAAATATACCAGAGGAGGAAGAGGTAAAAAATGCGGTTTTTAATCTTGATAAAGATAGTGCAGCGGGCCCAGACGGCTGGAATAACTATTTTTATCAGTTAAATTGGACTATTATT
This sequence comes from Sapria himalayana, assembly GCA_029783825.1. Classification (NCBI taxonomy): domain Eukaryota; kingdom Viridiplantae; phylum Streptophyta; class Magnoliopsida; order Malpighiales; family Rafflesiaceae; genus Sapria; species Sapria himalayana. Next base: position 15,850 of record JAREIK010011390.1, on the reverse strand, counting down.
AAACATGATCTAGTTTTAGCAATCACCAGCTTTTTCAGTCGGTGCAGATATCCCTAAAGCCTGGGCAAACTCATACATAGTTCTTATTCCTAAAAAAGATGCCCCTCAAATATGTGAGGATTTCAGGCCAATAAGCTTGTGTAATGCGATTTATAAGATTTTAGCCAAAATAATTCAGAACAGGTTAAGTAATATTCTGCCATTAATAATCTCACAAGAGCAAACGGGTTTTGTTAAAAACAGACTGATGATTGAAAATATTAGGTTAGCATCAGAAATATTGAAAAACATTTTAGCTAAAACAAGAGGGCATAATCTAGCAATCAAGCTAGATTTGTCCAAAGCATTTGACAGGATTGAATGGGATGTACTTTGCTTTGTATTGAGAAAATATGGTTTCTCTGAATTATGTATAGATTTAATTTATAGATGTGTTTCGAATGTTTGGGTTAGAATTATTATAAATGGAAATATAGGTGAAGAATTTAAACCAAAAAGAAGTCTAAGGCAGGGAGACCCCTTATCCCCCTTACTATTTGATATATATCTAGAATTGTTTATTCTTAATTTAAACAAAAGAATGTCGGAAGGGAAAATTTTACTTTTTAGACAACCTAAAAACACTCCGAGAATAGGTTGTTTGGCCTATGCTGATGATTTAATAATTTTCACAAATACAAGTAAAAGATCTATAATAAACCTTATAGAATTATTACAACTATTTGAATTAGAAACAGGTCAAGTGGTAAATAAAAAGAAGTGCCAGTTTATACTGGGAAAAAAAGTTTTGGAGAGAGATATAAACAAAACTAAAAATTTAACTGGTTTCGCCCAAAATAAGGGAGCTTTAATTTATTTAGGCTGCCCAATATTTGAAGGAAAATTGAGAGAGGAATATTTAGCACCGTTGCAAGAAAAAATGCGAAAGAAAATAGCAGGTTGGAAAGAAGATTTACTAGGATTTGGGGGACGGATTACATTAATTTCGCACGTGCTTCAAAGCACGCTGGTTCATATCCTATCCGTAATACACCCTCCGAAGAAATTCACAAATAAAATAGAAATGAAGATGGCAACTTTTCTATGGGGTAAAAAAGAAGGGAAGAATAAAACTCATTGGAAAAACTGGGGAGATATTTGTTATCCAAAAGCAGAGGTAGGTTTAGGAATAATCTCTCTACAAGATATGGCCACCGCTTGGGACTGCAAAGGATGGTGGAGGTTAAAGGAAAATGACAGTCTTTGGGCAAAATATATGAGGGCAAGATATTTAGAAAAGCGGCCTAAGAAAGTTTCAAACAATTGGAAAGCCTTGGAAAAACAAAAGGAAAGAGTAGAATCCCACTCAATATTAAAAAAGAGTGGTTGGAAATGGATCCTAACACCACAAGGTAATTTTACACTCAAATCGGTAAAGGAATTAATTAGGAAAAAAAAGCCTGTTCATTCTTTAACTAATTGGGTCTGGAGGGCAGGTATACCACAGAAAATGTGCTCGCTAGCATGGAAAGTAACTACAAATGCAATACCTGTGGATACTAATGTTCAATGAAACGGCATTAAATTGGTGTCTAGATGTGAATGCTGCTTAGAGGAAGAAGAATCTATGGATCACCTATTTTCGAAAGGTAAAATCACCATACAGGTCTGGAAGAAATTTGATGAAACAATGCAAATCATTAAAAGAGAAGATGGTATAATTGAACGAATTAAAACATGGGAAAAAGTAATCTCTACTATTCCTACTAGAATCTGGCTTAATATGTACTTACCACATGTAATAATATGGTGTATATGGAAGGCTCGAAATAGGAGTAGGTTTGAAGTAAAGAAAATGGACACGAATGCAATATCACAAGAAATCAGGCAAGAAATAAATAACATTTCAAATTTTAACCCTGTAATTTTAAATAAAATAGACAAAGAAAAGAAAGCTGAACGGGAATGGTTCCTAAATATAAAAATAAATAAACAATATTGGGCGAAAAGTATCTCTTGGCACAAACCCCCGGAAGGAAAACTCTCCTTAAATATGGATGGAAGCTTTAATAGGGACACAGGTATAGCGGGAGGAGGTGGTTTAATAAGAGATTCTACAGGGACAGTTATGAAAGCTTTTACTACAGTTAGTGTAGCAGCCTCGGCTCTACATTCAAAAATTAGGGCATTAAATTTAGGTTTAACTGTTTGTAAAAAATTAGACTATAAGAATATTCAAATACAGGTAGATTCATTGTTATTAGTCAATTTAGTAACAAAGAAAATATCTCTTTGGAAACATGAAGAGGAATTAGAAATTATTTTGAATCTCATAGAAGAACTGAATGCATCAATATTACATATATATAGAGAGCTAAACACCCCGGCAGACAATCTTGCAAGGCTAGGTTCGCAGAAAGGAGAAACAGAATATGATGAGGTTACTCTACCGATAAAAATAAAAGGCCTAGTGGAACTAGACAAGAATGCAATTCCCTATGTAAGAGTTAGCAAGATTAGAAAGTGAGAGGCAGTTAAAAATTAATAGATTATATAGGTATAACAGAAGAGGAAAGGTTAACGGTAAAAATGGGGTTCTCTTGGGGAATATGGTATAGATGTATTTGTCTTTCTTAGCAGCGCAGCTCATTCAAAGCTTCATTTATTGGGAGGCAAGATTTGTTGGCACATGCAGTCTAAACCTCATTTGCTTTATTTCTTTGTTTATTGTATGATTAAAGCTTTATTTATGCTTATGATGGGGTACAGGTTTCAGCACGAAGGATCTGTCTCTACAGTAAACTAATCTGAATTGGTATTTTTCTTGTAGTTTGTATTTTTGTACTGCTGTTTTTCTTAGCAGCAGGGTCAGGAAAGTAGATGGATCCGGCAATGCTCAAGATTTTGTGTCAACCTTCTGAGTCTGTATTAATTTTAGTTATTTAAATGCTATGATGGATGTGTTATAATGTGTGAATATGGTGTGGTCTGAAACACAAGTGGATGTGTTATGAAGTATGTGTTAATTTAAAGCATTTCAAAAGTATATAGAAATAGTTAGAGTCTGTCATAGTGAAAGCTGCTGGGAAAGCTGATGGGTTGGTGTGAAAGAGGTTGTGAAAGCTGCTGCGCGGATATGCTGCTGTACTGATGTTAAAGCTACACCTGTATGGCTGGAATGAAGCAGCTAGACTGAGGGGGAATGAAGGCTGCTGGATGTTGAAACTGATGCAAAATAGGCTGTCGAAAAAGCTACTGAATGAAAAAGCTGCTGAATAAGGCTGCCAAAAAAGCTGCTGGAATATGGCTAGAATAAGGCTGCTGAAATGTCTCGTGGTGGAACAGAATACCACATGACTCTATTAAAGCTCTAATATTAAGCTAAAGTGGAAGCTTTAGTGAGCCTCTCAAAGGCCCTGAACACTTGCCATTGACAGTACTTTCAAATTAGCACAAGGTGTGAAAACATGGGTGGGATCAAGAACGATTCAAAGGCTGAGCTTCCAAAGTCAAGTAAAGAAATTAAAAGAAGGCTTCACCAGAGAAACAGAGCATCAAAGTTCTTCAAAAAACAGCTTCCTCGAAAGCAAGAATAGAAAAATAAAATAGATTTGGAAAATAATTTTAGGTAAAAAATGAACAATGTATTTCTCTATTTGAAAAAAGAGGATAGGAAAGGGTGTAAGAGGGGAAAGGGTAGATCTAGTTTGTACAAATGGTATTCCTCCGCCAAAAGAGAGGGTTAAATTAATAAATAAAAATTTATAAAAAAAAAAAAAAGCAAAGCAAATTATATTACTATATAATAATTTTTGTTTTTAATTTTTTCATCTTTTAATAAATTTATCTATATTTTTTTTGATGAAAAATAATTTATATAAATTATATTTGTCTAACACATAATTTATTTTTTAATTAATATTTATATAAAAATAAACAAATAAATAATTAAAATGAATATATAAAATTATAATAAAAAATGAGATTTATTCTTTATTATTTAGAGTATACCAGTTTAATTTAAATTATATGTGTCTCACTAAAATTTATTTTGTAATTAATATTTCAATAAAAATAAACTGATAAATATTTAAAATAAAAATTTAAAATTATAGTGAATAAAAATTAAAATGAGATTTATGAATTATTATTAATGTATACCAGTTTAATATTTTAAGTATTTAGAGGTTTTGTCGTTTAGGACTTTAGCAATTTATGTTTTTAGGCATTTAGTTGTTTATAGATTTTGTTTAAACAATGAAATAACAAAAAAATTATTTTTGATATTTTTCACATTTTCAAAGGTTATATAACCATTGACAATAATATAATTTTAAAATTTTTTAAAAATTTGAATACAATATTTAGTAATAATAATCATTATAATTTTATATAATTTAAACTTAATATAAACAATTTTATTGATAGATATGATATCAATTATCAAAAAATAAATTAATATGTTATTATTATTATGATGGATATAAATTAAAATATAATTGCAAAACCTAAAATTATTCAAAATCCAAGTTAAATTTATTACTAAATATTAATTTTTGATTTTTAGTTTATGCTTCTTTTTATAAGCTTATATATTTTTTTGATGAAAAATAAATTATTTAAATTATATTTGTATCACTCATTATTTATTTTGTGATTAATATTTTAATAAATTAATTAAATTATTTTTAAGGTTTACGAGTTTTAAGGTTTAAGTTTTTAGGGGCTTTTGTGTTTACGAGTTTAGATGTTTAAGTGTTTAGGTATTTAGTGGTTTATAAGTTTTATTTAAATAATGATATAGCAAAAAATTTATTTTTATTATTTTTTCTTATTTTTGAAGATTATATCCTTTGAAAATATAATAATTTTTAAATTTTTTTAAAATGTAAATATAATATTTATTTATAATAATCTTCATAATTATAATTGATTTTAATTCAATATAAATGATTATATTGCTAGATATTATAATTATGATCAAAAAATAAATTAATAAACTATTATTAATAAAATAGTTATTATTTAAAAAGTATTTGCAAAATCTAAATTTATTCAAATCAAAGTAAAATATATTACTAAATAATAATTTTTCTAATGTTTTGCTTTTTTTATAAGTTTATATTTTTGTTATTAAAAATAAATTATTTAAATTATATTTATTTTATTCATAATTTATTTTGTAATTTATAATTCTATAATAATAAACTACTAAATAATTAAAATGAATATTTAAAATTATAATGAATACAAATAAATTTGAGATTTATTATTTATTATTCAGGATATACCGATTTAATGGTTTAAGTATTTAGGTGTTTTGTGGTTTAGAAGTTTAGTGATTTAATTGTTTAGACCTTTAGTGATTTATAGTTTTTTTTAAGAATTAAAAAACAAAAAATTTAATTTTTTGATTATTTTTAATTTTTGAAGGTTGTAACCTTTGAAAATATAATAATATTTAATTTTTTTAAAGGTGAATATATTATTTAGTTATAATAATCTTAATAATTATATATAATGTAAACTCAATATAAATAATTTTATTGATAGATATTATAATAATGATCAATAAATAAATAAATAACTTGTATTTATAAGAATGATATAAATTAAAATATAATTGTAAAATCTAAAATGATTCAAAATCAAAATAAGACATATTATTAAATAATAATATTTTATTTATAAAATTTTGCCACTTTTTATAAGCATTTTTTTGATGAAAAATAAATTATTTAAATTATATATGTCGCACTAATAATTTATTTCGTAATTAATATTTCAATAAAAATAAACTGATAAATAATTAAAATGTATATTTTAAATTATAATGAATACTAATAAAACTGAGATTTATGATTTATTATCTAGACTATACTAATTTAATGTTTTAAGTTTTAATTGGCTTCGAGGTTTAGGAGTTTAGTCATTTTAGTATTTAGTCATTTAGTGGTTTATAGGTTTTATATAAAAATAAAATAACAAAAAATTTATTTTTGTTATATTTTCTCATTTTTGAAGGTTATAACCTTGGAAAATATAATATGAAAAGTGAATACAATATGAAGTTATAATAATCATAATAATTATATATAATATAAATTCAATATAATCTTTTTTATTGATATTTATTATAATAATGATCATAAAAAAGTAATAACTAATTAATAATAAGATAAATATTGTTTATAATATATTTGCAAAACATAAAATGACTCAAAATCAAAGTGAAATATTTTACTAAATATTAATTTTAAATTTTTATATTTTTGTATCCATTTATAAGCCTATATATTTTTTGATGAAAAATAAATTATTTAAATTATATTTGTCTCACTAATAATTTATTTTTTAATTTATATTTCTATAAAATTAAACTAATAAATAATTAAAATGTATATTTAAAATTATAATGAATACTAATAAAAATGAGATTTATGATTTATTATTTAGGGTATAACTATTTAATTGTTTATGTTTTTTGTGGTTTTGGGGTTAAGGAGTTTATTGATTTATTTGTTTACACATTTTCGTGTTTATAGGTTTTATTTAATCAATGAAATAACAAAAAAATTATTTTTATGAATTTTCATGATTTTCAAAGGTTACAACCTTTAAAAATATAATAATTTTTTAATAGTTCTAAAATATGAATACAATACTTAGTTATAATAATCTTAATAATTATATTTGTTGTAGATTCAATATAAAAAAATGTATTAATATATATTATAATAATGATCAAAAAATAAATTAATAAACTATTATTAAAAAGATAAATATTAATTAAAATATATTTGCAGAACCCAAAATAATTCAAAATCAATGTAAATTATATTACTAAAAAAAATTTTAAATTTTTGAAATTTTATTTATTTTTATAAGCTTATTTTTTTTATAAAAAATAATTTATTTAAATTATATCTGTCTCACTCATTATTTATTTTGTAATTAATATTTCTATTAAAATAAACATAAAAATAATTAAAATGAATATTTAAAATTATAATGAATACAAAAAAAATGAGATTTATTATTTATTATTTAGGTTATATAGGTTAATGGTTTAAGTATTTAGGGGGTTTTGGGGTTTAGGAGTCTAGATATTTAAATGTTTAGGCATTTAGTGGTTTTTATCTTTTATTTAAATAATAAAATAATAAAAATATAATTTTTGTGATTTTTTATCATTTTTGAAGGTTATAACCTTTGAAAATATAATAATTTTTAATTTTTTTCAAATGTAAATATAATATTTAGTTATAATAATCTTAATATTAATAAGACATTTAAATTCAATATAAGTAATTTTATTGATATATATTATAATAATGATCAAAAAATAAATTAATAAACGATTATTAATAAGATTGTTAGCAATTAAAATATAAATGCAAAACCTATAATGATTCAAAATCAAAGTAAAATATATTACTAAATGATATTTTTTGTTTTTAAATTTTTACTTTTTTTTATAAGCTTATATTTATTTTTTGATTAATAATAATTATTAAAATTATATTTGTCTCACTCTTTATTTATTTTGCAATTAATATTTCTATAAAAAATAAACTAATAAATAATTAAAATTAATATTTAAAATTATAATGAATACAAATTAAAATGAGATTTATGATTTATTATATATGGTATACCAGTTTAATGGATTGTTAATTTAGGGGTTTTGTCATTTAGGAGTTTAGCAATTTATGTTTTTAGCCATTTAGTTGTTTATAGTTTTTATTTATATAATAAAAACTATAAACTAATAAATATTTAAAAACCCAAATTGATTCAAAATTAAAGTAAAATATATTACTTAATAATAATTTTTAATTTTAAAATTTTTACTTATTTTATAAGCATAAATACTTTTATTGATTAAAAATAAATTATTTAAATTATATTTCTCGCACACATAATTTATTTTGTAATAAATATTTCTATAGAAATAAACTACTAAATAATTAAAATAAATATTTAAAATTATAATAAATAGAAATAAAAATTAGATTTATTAATTATTAAGTAGTATATAGCGGTTTAATGGTTTATGTATTTAGGCATTACTAGTTTAGGAGTTTACTGATTTAACTGAGTATGCATTTAGTGGTTATAGGTTTTATTTAAAAAATAAATAAACAAAAAATTTATCTTTATTATTTTTTGATATTTTCAAATGTTATAACCTTTGAAAATATAATAATTTTTAAATTTTTTTCAAATGTGAATTCAATATTTAGTTATAATAATCATTATATTTATATATCATATAAATTCATTATAAACAATATTATTGATAAATATTCTAATAATGATCAAAAAATAAATTAATAATCTATTATTAATAAGATAGATATCAATTAAAATATAATTACAAAACCTAAAATGATTCAGAAGGAAATCAAAATATATTACGGTATAATAAATTTTTGTTTTGAAATTTTTTTCTTCTTTTTATAAGTTTATCTATATTTTTTGATGAAAAATAATTTATATAAATTATATTTGTCTAACACATAAGTTATATTGTAATTAATATTTAATAAAAATAAATGAATAAATAATTAAAATGAATATTTTAAATTATAATAAAAAAATAATATTGAGATTTATTATTTATTATTTAATGTATACTAGTTTAAAAGGATTATCTATTTAGGGATTTCGAGATTTCGGAGTTATTGACTTAAGTGTTTAGGCATTTAGTAGTTTATAGTATTTATTTAAACAATGAAATAACAAAAAAATTATTTTTGATATTTTCTCACATTTTCAAAGGTTATAACCTTTGAAAATATAATAATTTTAAATTTTTTTAAAATGTGAATACAATATTTAGTAATAAGAATCATTATAATTATATATAATATAAGCTAAATATAAACAATTTTATTGATAGATATGATATCAATCATAAAAAATAAATTAATATGATATTATTAATATTATAGAAATAAATTAAAATATAATTGCAAAACCTAAAATTATACAAAATCAAAGTAAAATTTATTACCAAATAATAATTTTTGTTTTTTAGTTTTTGCTTCTTTTTATAAGCTTATAATTTTTTTTGATGAAAAATAAATTATTTAAATTATATTTAAGGTTTACGAGTTTAAAATTTTAAGTATTTAGGGGCTTTTGTGTTTAGGAGTTTATAGATTTAAGTGTTTAGGCATTTAGTGGTCTATAAGTTTTATTTAAACAATGATATAACAAAAATTTATTTTATTTTTTTTCTAATTTTTGAAGGTTATAACCTTTGAAAATATAAAAATTTCTAAATTTTTTTCAAATGTAAATATAATATTTAGTTATAATAATCTTAAGAAATATAAGTCATTTAAATTCAATATAAATAATCACATTGCTAGATATTATAATAATGATCAATAAATAAATTAATAAACTATTATTAATAAGATAATTTATTATTTAAAATATATTTGCAAAATCTAAATTTATTCAAATCAAAGTATATATTACTAAATAATAATTTTTTTAATATTTGGCTTTTTTTATAAGTTTATATTTTTGTTATTAAAAATAAATTATTTAAATTAGATTTGTCTTCCTCATAAATTATTTTGTAATTTATAATTCTATAATAATTAACTATTAAATAATTAAAATTATAATGAATACAAATAAAATTGATATTTATTATTTATTATTCAGGATATACTTGTTTAATGGTTTAAGTATTTAGGTGTTTTGGGGTTTAGTCATTTAAGTGTTTATGCCTTAAGTTATTTTATCTAATTTTTGAAGGTTATAACCTTTGAAAATATAATAATTTTTAATTTTTTTTAAAATGTGAATATAATTTTAGTTATAATAATCTTGATAATTATATAATGTAAAATCAATATAAATAATTTTATTAATAGATATATAATAATAATCAATAAATAAATTAATAAACTATTATTAATTAGAATGATATATATTAAAATATAATTGCAAAATCTAAAATTATTCAAAATTAATTAAATTAAATTACTAAATAATAATATTTTGTTTTAAAAATTTTGTTTCTTTTAAGATCTTATATTTTTTTGATGAAAAATAAATTATTTATATTATATATGTTCACTAATAATTTATTTTGTAGTTAATATTTCTATAAAAATAAACTAATAAATAATTAAAATGAATATTTAAAATTATAATGAATAGTAAAAAAAATGAGATTTATTATTTATTATTTAGAGTATACTAATTTAAAGGCTTATGTTTATATGGGTTTGGGGTTTAGGTATTTAGTCAGTAAGAATTTTATTTAAAAAATCTAATAACAAAAATTTATTTTTTTATATTTACTTATTTTCAAATGTTATAACCTTTGAAAATATGATAATTTTTTAATAGTTCGAAAATATGAATACAATAATTAGTTATAATAATCTTAATAATTATATTTGATGTAAATTTAATATAAAAAATTTTATTTATATATATAATTTTATTATCAAAAAATAAATTAATAAACTATTATTAATAAGACAGATATTAATTAAAATATATTTGCAGAACCCAAAATAATTCAAAATCAAAGTAAATTATATTACTAAATAAAATTTTAAATTTTTTAAATTTTGTTTATTTTTATTAGCTTATATTTTTTTTATAAAAAATAATTTATTTAAATTATATATGTCTTACTCATTATTTATTTTGTAATTAATATTTCTATAAAAATAAACTAAAAAATAATTAAAATAAATATTTAAAATTAAAATGAATACAAATAAAAATGAGATTTATTATTTATTATTTAGGTTATACAGGTTTAATGGTTTAAGTATTTAGGGGGTTTTGGGGTTTAGGAGTCTAGAGATTTAAGTGTTTAGGCATTTAGTGGTTTATAAGTTTTATTTAAATAATAAAATAATGAAAAAATTATTTTTGTTATTTTTTATCATTTTCGAAGGTTATAATCTTCGAAAATATAATAATTTTTAAATTTTTTTCAAATGTAAATATAATATTTATTTATAATAATCTTAATAATTATAAGACATTTAAATTGAATATAAGTCATTTTATTGTTAGATATTATAAAATTGATCAAATAATAAATTAATAAACAATTCTTAATAAGATTGATAGCAATTAAAATATAATTGCAAAACCTTATATAATGATTCAAAATCAAAGTAAAATATATTAATAAATAATATTTTTTCATTTTTAAATTTTTACTTCTTTTTATAAGCTTATATTTTTTTTTGATTAAAAATAAATTATTAAAATTATATTTGTGTAACTCATTATTTTTTTTGTAATTAATATTTCTATAAAAAATAAATTAGTAAATAATTAAAATGAATATTTAAAATTATAATGAATACAAATTAAAATGAGATTTATGATTTATTATATGAGGTATACCAGTTTAATGGTTTGATTATTTAGGAGTTTTGTCGTTTAGGAGTTTATCAATTTATGTTTTTAGGCATTTAGTGGTTTATAGGTTTTATTTGTATAATAAAAATAAAAAAAATTGTTTTTTAGATTTTTTCTGAGTTTCAATGGTTATAACCTTTAAAAATAAAATAATTTTTAAAATTTTTTGAAATGTGAATACTATGTATAATTATATTAATCTTACTTATTATATATCATATAAATTCAATATAAATAATTTTAATGATAGATATTATAATAATGATCAAAAATTAAATTAATAAACTATTATTAATAATATTAATAATAATTAAAATATATTTACATAACACATTGATTCAAAATCAAAACAAAATATATTACTAAATAATAATATTTAGATGAAAAATATATTACTATATAAAAATGATTCAGAAGAATGCAAAATAAATTTCTAAATAATAATTCGTTGTTTTGAAATTTTTTTTTCTTTTAAAATAAATTATTTTTCATTTTAATGAAAAATAAATTATATAAATTATATTTGTCTAACTCATAATTAATTTGCAATTAATATTTATATAAAAATAAACAAATATATAATTAAAATGAATATTTAAAATTATAATGAAAAAATTAATATTGAGATTTATTATTTATTATTTAGGGTTACAAGTTTAAAAGGATTATTATTTATTATTTAGGGTTTTAGAGATTTAGGAGTTGTTGAATTAAGTGTTTAGGTATTTAGTGGTTTACAGGTTTTATTTAAATAATGAAATATCAAAAAAAATATTCTTTTTTATTTTTTCACATTTTCAAAGGTTATAAACTTTGAAAATATAATAATTTTAAAATTTTTTCAAAAGTGAATTCAATATTTAGTTATAATAATCATTATATTTATATATCATATAAAATCAATATAAACAATTTTATTGATAAATATTCTAATAATGATCAAAAAATAAATTAATAATATATTATTAATATGATAGATATCAATTAAAATATAATTACAAAACCAATAATGATTCAGAAGCAAAGCAAATTATATTATTATATAATAATTTTTTGGTTTTAATTCTTTTTTCTTTTAATAAGTTGATCTATATTTTCTTTGATGAAAAATAATTTATATAAATTATTATTGTCTAACTCATAATTTATTTTGTAATTAATATTTATATAAAAATAAACGAATAAATAATTAAAATGAATATTTTAAATTATAATGAAAAAATAATATTGAGATTTATTATTTATTATTTAGGGTATACTAATTTAAAAAGATTATCTTTTTAGGATTTTAGAGATTTAGAAGTTATTGATTAAAGTGTTTAGGCATTTAGTGGTTTATTGGATTTATTTAAACAATGAAATAACAAAAAATTATTTTTGATATTTCTCACATTTTCAAAGGTTATAACCTTTGAAAATAAAATAATTTTAAAATTTTTAAAAATGAAAATACAATATTTTGTAATAATAATCATTATAATTATATATAATATAAACAAAATATAAAGAATTTATTGATAGATATTAAATCAATTATCAAAAAATAAATTAATATGCTATTATTAATATGATAGATATAAATTAAAATATAATTGCAAACCTAAAATTATTCAAAATCAAAGTAAAATTATTACTAAATAATAATTTTTGTTTTTTAGTTTTTTCTTCTTTTTATAAACTTATATTTTTTTTATGAAAAATAAAATATTTAAATTAAATTTGTATCACTCATAATTTATTTTGTAATTAATATTTTTATAAATTATTTAAATTATAATTAAGGTGTACCAGTTTAAAGGTTTAAGTATTTAGGGGCTTTTGTGTTAAGGAGTTTAGAGATTTAAGTGTTTAGGGATTTAGTGGTTTATAAGTTTTATTTAAACAATGATATAACATAAAATTTATTTTTTTTATTTTTTCTAATCTTTGAATGTTATATTCCTTTTAAATATAATAATTTTTAAATTTTTTTCAAATGTAAATATAATATTTATCTATAATAATCTTCATAAATATAAGTCATTTAAATTCAATATAAATAATTACATTGCTAGATATTATAATAATGATCAAAAAATAAATTAATAACCAATTATTAATAAAATATATATTATTTAAAAAGTATTTGCAAAATCTAAATTTATTCAAATCAAAGTAAATTATATTACCAAATAATAATTTTTTTAATGTTTTGCTTTTTTTATAAGTTTATATTTTTGTTATTAAAAATAAATTATTTAAATTATGTTTGTCTTACTCATAATTTATTTTGTAATTTATAATTCTATAATAATAAACTAATAAATAATTAAAATGAATATTTAAAATTATAATGAATACAAATAAAATTGAGATTTATTATTTATTATTTAGGATATACCGGTTTAATGGTTTAAGTATTTAGGGGGTTTATGGTTTAGGAGTTTAGTGATTTAATTGTTTAGACCTTTAGTGATTTATAGTTTTTATTTAAAGAATGAAAAAACAAAAAATTTAATTTTTTGATTTTTTTTAATTTTTGAAGGTTATAACCTTTGAAAATATAATAATTTTTAATTTTTTTTAAATGTGAATAAATATTTAGTTATAATAATCTTAATAATTATATATAATGTAAACTCAATATAAATAATTTTATTGATAGACATTATAATAATGATCAATAAATAAATTAATAAACTTGTATTTATAAGAATGATATAAATTAAAATATAATTGTAAAATGTAAAATGTAAAATGATTCAAAATCAAAATAAGATATATTACTAAATAATAATTATTTATTTTTAAAAATTTGCCTTTTTTATTAGCATTTTATTAATGAAAAATAAATTATTTAAACTATATATGGCTCATTATAATTTATTTTGTAATTAATATTTCTATAAAAATAAACTGATAAATAATTAAAATGAATATTTAAAATTATAATGAATACTAATAAAAATTAGATTTATGATTTATTATTTGGACTAAACTAATTTAATATTTTAAGTATTTATGGGCTTCGGGGTTTAGGAGTTTAGTCATTTTAGAATTTAGTAATTTAGTGGTTTATAGGCTTTATATAAAAAAATAAAATAACAAAAAATTTATTTTTGTTATTTTTTCTGATTTTTAAATGTTATAACCTTTGAAAATATAATAATTTATAATTTTTTTTGAAAAGTGAATATAATATGAAGTTATAATAATCATAATAATTATATATCATATAAATTCAATATACACTATTTTATTGATATATATTAGAATAATGAGCATAAAAAAGTAATAAACAATTATTAATAAGATAAATATTGTTTAAAATATATTTTCAAAACCTAAAATGATTTAAAATCAAAGTGAAATATTTTACGAAATATTAATTTTAAATTTTTAAATTTTTGTATCCATTTATAAGCCTATATATTTTTTGATGAAAAATAAATATTTAAATTATATTTGTCTCACTAATAATTTATTTTTTTATTTATATTTCTATAAAATTAAACTAATAAATAATTAAAATGTATATTTAAAATTATAATGAATACTAATAAAAATGAGATTTATGATTTATTATTTAGGGTATAACTATTTTATTGTTTATCTTTTTGTGGTTTTGGGGTTAATGAGTTTATTGATTTATATGTTTACACATTTAGGTGTTTATAGGTTTTATTTAATCAATGAAATAACAAAAAATTATTTTTATGAATTTTCATGATTTTCAAATGTTACAACCTTTAAAAATATAATAATTTTTTAATAGTTATAAAATATGAATACAATATTAGTTATAATAATCTTAAAAATTATATTTGTTGTAAATTCAATATAAAAAAATTTATTAATATATATTATTATAATGATCAAAAAATAAATTAATAAACTATTATTAATAAGATAGATATTAATTAAAATATATTTGCAGAAAACAAAATAATTCAAAATCAAAGTAAATTATATTACTTAAAAGAATTTCAATTTTTAAAATTTTGTTTATTTTCATAAGCTTATTTTTTTTCATATAAAATAATTTATTTAAATTATATATGTCTCACTCATTATTTAATTTGTAATTAATATTTCTATAAAAATAAACTAAAAAATAATTAAAATAAATATTTAAAATTATAATTAATACAAATAAAAATGAGATTTATTATTTATTATTTAGGTTATATATGTTTAATGGTTTAAGTGTTTAGGGGATTTTGGTGTTTAGGAGTCTAGAGATTTAAATGTTTAGGCATTTAGTGGTTTATAAGTTTTATTTAAATAATAAAATAATAAAAAAATTATTTTTGTGATTTTTTATCATTTTTGAAGGTTATAACTTTTGAAAATATAATAATTTTAAATTTTTTCAAATGTAAATATAATATTTAGTTATAATAATCTTAATAATCATAAGACATTTACATTGAATATAAGTAATTTTATTGTAAAATATTATAACAATGATCAAATA